>JAVSCE010000309.1:0-40988 GCA_032199065.1 Smutsia gigantea | reverse complement strand
CATTGATTATCCTGGTAATTAAGGCAAAATACTTGGCTCTTGGGTACAAGAGGATTTTTGTGTCAAATGTTTCTCATTACTACCTAAATTCAAGTGATTATAATGATACCATGGTCCTCAGGTTTCTATCTGGGGGCATTATAATTTCAGCTTTTGGGTCTTTTAGTAATTAGAACTCAGATGGAAAAAAATTAGACTTTTACCAAATCTTACTCAAAGTTAAAAAAAAGGAAAGTTTCATAAATATAGCACGTAATTGCTCCCCTTTTTATTTTACTTCATTTTAAAGCTATAGCTTTGGAGAATGTCTTAAAGTTCTGTTAAGACGATGTGAAACACTTTCTACTAAAGCAGCTTCCTCTCAGACATATGTCTGTGTGTCTGAGGCAGCAGTGACTCTTCATAGTTCGCAATGAGCCGGTCATGACAAATCACCCTGATTTATTTCAAGCCAGGCCCTCTTCCTCTGACTCACATGGAATCTGAAAGGTTAAAAACTTGTATCGTACATACTACAAGATACTAGGAAAACAAGACCTTCCCCTACCAAGATACTAGGAAAACAAGACCTTCCCCTGTAGTTTGTTTTCTTAAGTTTATATTTTTCTGATTATAAAAAGTAATACATATTCATTGTGGAAAAATTTTTTAAATAGAATATACCCTTTGACCCACCAATTCCATTTCTAGGAATCTATCCCTGCACATGGGCTCTGTGATTTATGATGTGCAAGGATGTTTACTGTAGAATTGTTTGTAACAACAAAATACTGGAAACAACAGAAATGGCCATCAAAGGGAAATAGTCTAATTACCGTATCTCCATGCCATGGAACCTATGCAGCAGCTACAAACAAACAAACAAACAAACAAAAACAACTGACATGAAATGGTTTCTGACACATATATTTCCTTAAGATTAATTGTATCTTTATCACAACCAGACATAGCTTTTCCTGTTGAAGAGGTTGAGTCTTGCTTGCTCTAGTAAAATTCATTGTCTTAACAAAGAACTAAAGAAGACAGTTCTGACTAGGAAAGTTTACAAAGCAAACACAGTCCCTCTTTGTGACCATAGATATTTTCTCTTTTTGATAATAGTTTTGATTTTCTGATTTCTTTTTGCCAGTGGGGTGGAGGAGTGTGAAGAGGGCTGTTCTATTTTAATTTTTATCAAAATAACACAAGCGTAAGGTTGAAAATAAGAAATATCCCCAGCTTTTAATGAAATACAGTTGTCCCATGCCCAACACCTCTCCATATTCAGAAATACTTCCTAGAAGTAACCATTTCTAAAGATTATTCTCTTTGATTCTTCTGTTGCTTCCCCATATAATGCTAAATAACACACTCTGTTTAAAAAACTCAAATTGTGCCAAAATACTTATAATGTAAAACATCAGTCTCCTGACACATCCCCTCTATTTCTACTCCTCCAGAAGTAATGCTTCTTGTCCTTTTTCCTATTTTATTTAATATGGTAATACATTAGCATGGTTGGAAAATCAGAAATACAATAAAAGTGTACATTGAGAAGTCTCACACCCTCTCCCCATCCACCCCATTTTTACCTGTTTCTTGAATGTTCTTCCAGTATTTATACAAATACATATTCTCCCCTCCTTTGTTACACAAAAATGCCACACTCTAAACATTGTCCTGTACATTTCTAACGTTTAACGACATATCT
Source organism: Smutsia gigantea (assembly GCA_032199065.1). Lineage (NCBI taxonomy): Eukaryota > Metazoa > Chordata > Mammalia > Pholidota > Manidae > Smutsia > Smutsia gigantea. The sequence continues at coordinate 39,298 of JAVSCE010000309.1, read as the reverse complement.
TTTCATATCAGTACAAAGGGTGTGTCCCTTTTGACAGCTGCATAATATTCCAATGGGTAGGTACACCATGATTTATTTAACCAGTACCTTACTGCTGGACACCTGGATTGTTTTCAGTCTTTTAATTTGTATAGAACGTTTGGAAAATAAGACCATGTACCTGAAAATTTGGGGGATATGACTTTGGCCATTTATGAAAAGAATTTCTTTCAGGAACAGATAAGGGGAGGAAGCAACTCCCAGTCAGAAGTTAACCAGATATCTTTTATACCTGAGTGCAATCTAGGATTTCTCACATGAACCTTTTCAGGAACAGTTTTGGGATCCATAGGAAAGGCAGGCCCTTGCAGTTGCAAGCAAACACATTTTAAAAGGCTGATAATATATATTTGAAAAGTTGCATACATTTTGAAAACAGGAAAAATAGAAACGAAGTAAAATATACTTGAACAAAAGGCTCAAAAATATTTTTTGAAGACAAGAGGAGTCGGAAGAATCAAAGGGAGTATGACAGAGAATATATATAGGTTTATAAACTTCATTCAACATAAGGTACTTTTGTTGCGTTTTTTAAAAATATATTTTCTTATTGAAGTATAGTTGATATATAATATCATACCAGTTTTGAGTACACAACATAGTGATTTGACAATCTACATTATTAAATATTCACTGCAACTAATATAGTTACTATTTGTCAACATAGAAAGATGTTACAGAACTATTGACTATATTCGCTGTGCTGTGACTATATTGACAATATTCTCTATTCATCTCTGTAACTAATTTACACTATAATTAAGATTTTGTGCCTCTTTATGCTCTTCACCCATTTTACCTGCCCACTCCCTCCTCCTCCACATGGTAACCACGAGTCACTTTTCAGTGTCTATGAGTTTATTCCTGTTGTGTTCTGTTTTGTTTCATTTTTAGATTCCGCATATAACTGAAATCATATGGTATTTGTCTTTCTCTGCCTGGCTTATTGCACTTACCATAATACTGTCTAAGTCCACCCATGGTAGGATTTCTTTCTTTTTTATGGCTGAACAATACTGTATTCTATTTATGTACCACCTCTTTTTCATCCATTCATCTATTGATGGACACTTTGGTTTGCTTCCCTATCTTGTCTATTGTAAACAGTGTGGCAAAAAAATAGGGTTGCATATATCTTTTTGAATCAGAGTTTTTATTTTCTTTCAATAAATTCCTAAGAGTGGAATTACTGGGTCATATGGTATTTCTATTTTTATTTTTCTGAGGAACCTCCATACTGCTTACCATAGTGGCTGCACCAATTTACATTCCCACCAACAGTGTAGGAAGGTTCCTTTTTCTCCACATACTTGTCAATACTTATTATTTCTTGTCTTTTGGATAGTGGCCATTCTGACTGGTGTGAGATGATAGCTCATTGTGGTTTTGATTTGTATTTCCCTGATGATTAGTGATGTAGAGCATCTTTTCATGTGCCTGTTGACCATCTGTATGTTTTCTTTGGAAAGTTGTCTTTTCAGATCCTCTGCGCATTTTTTCATTGGGTTACTTGGTTTTATGGTGTTGTCATGTGAGTGCTTTATAATTTTGGATGTTAATCCCTTATCAGATATATCATTTACAAATATATTCTCCCATACTGTAGGCTACCTTTTTGTTTGTTGATGGTTTCTTTGCTGTACAGAATCTTTTAGTTTGATACAGTCCCACTTGTTTATTTTTGCTTTTGTTTGCCTTGTCTGGGGAGATATATCTAGAAAAAAATTTCTAATGTTGACATTCAACAGTTTACTGCCTATATTTTCTTCTAGTATTTTATGGTTTCAGGTCATATATTTAGTTCGTTAATCCATTTTGAGTTAATTTTTATGTATGGTGTAAGACAATGATTCAGTTTCATTCTTTTGCACATAGCTGTCCAGTTTTTCCAACACCATTTATTGAAGAAACTGTCTTGTCCCCATTGCGCGTTCCTGCCTCCTTTGTCATATATTAATTGACCGTATAGGTGTGGGTTTATTTCTGGGCTCTCTATTCTGTTCCATTAGTCTATATATTTATTCTTGTGCCAGTACTATACTGTTTTGATTATTGCAGCTTTGCAGTACAGTTTGAAATCAAGGAGCATGATACCTCCACCTTTGTTCTTCTTTCTCAAGATTACCTTGGCTATTCAGGGTCTTTTATGGTTCCATACGAATTCTAGGATTATTTGCTGTAATTCATTGAAAAATGCCTTAGGTATTTTGATAGGGATTGCATTGAATCTGTAAATTGCTTTGGGAAGAATGGCCATTTTGACAATATTAATTCTTCCTAGACATGAGCATAAGATATATTTTCATTTATCTGTGTCTTCTTCAATTTCTTTCATCAGTGTCTTAAAGCTTTCAGAGTATAGGTCTTTCACCTCCTTGGTTAAGTTTATTCCTAGGTATTTTATTCTTTTTGATGCAATTGTAAATGGAGGTTTTTTTCTTGATTTTCCTTTCTCCTAGTTCATTGTTAATATATAGGAATACAACAGATTTCTTTATATTGATTTGTATCTTGTGACTTTGCTGAATTCACTTATTCTAATAGTTTTTTGGTGTAGTCTATTGTGTTTTCTGTATATAGTATCATGTCATCAGTCAATAGTGACAGTTTTACTTCTTCCTTACCAATTTGGATGCCTTTTATTTCTTCTTCTTGTCTGATTGATGTGGCTAGGACATCCAATACTATGTTAAATAAAAGTGGTGAGAGTAGGCATCCTGATCTTGTTCCTGATCTTAGAGGAAAATCTTTTGGCTGCTCCATTGGTATGGTGTTAGCTGTGGGTTTGTTGTGTATGGCCTTTACTATGTTGAGGTACATTCCCTCTATATCCATTTTGTTGAGAATTTTCATCATCAATGGATGTTGCATTTTGTCAAATGCTTTTTAGCATTTATTTGAGATGGTCATATTGTTTCTAACCTTCTTATTATTAATGCATGTATCACACTGATTGATTTACAAATATTGTACCATCCTTACATCCCTGGAATAAATCCTATTTGGTCATGATAGATGATTCTTTTGATGTTTTTTTGAATTTGGTTTGTTAATATTTCATTGAGGATTTCTGCATCTATGCTCATCAGGGATATTGGTCAGTAGTTTTCTTTTTTTGTATTGTCTTTCCCTGGTTTTGGTATTAGAGTGATGCTGGGCTAATAGAAAGAGTTTGGAAGTATTCCTCTTCTATTTTCTGGAATTAAGAAGAATGAGTATTAGCTCTTCTTTAAATGTTTGGTAGAATTCACCTGTGAATTAATTCTTTAAAAAGGGTGGGTATACAGCATGGAGAAGACAAATATTGACTCTATAGCATCTTACTACACACATGACAGTGACCTCAATGGGTGTGGGGGGGTGAGGACTTGATAATATGGGTGAATGTTGAAACCACAATATTGTTCATATGAAATCTTCATAAGATTGTCTATCAATGATACTTTGATAAAAAAACTGCTATCTAAAAAAGAAGAAGAAGAAGAAGAAGGATGGATATTAGCTCTTCTTTAAATGTTTGGGAGAATTCACCTGTGAAGCCATTTGGTCCTGGCATTTTGTTTGTTCAGAGAGTGTTGATTACCAGTTCAATTTTGTTACTAATAATTGGTGTGTTCAGGTTTTCTGTTTCTTCCTGGGCCAGTCTTTGAAAATTTACATTTCTAGGAATTATTCCACTTCTTCTAGATTGTCTAATTTATTGGCATATACTTTTTCATAGAATCCTCATAATTCTTTGAATTTCTGTGATGTCAGTTGTAACTTCTCCTTTTTCATTTCTGATTTCATTTGTGCCTTCTTCTTTTTTCTTGATAAGTCTGGCTAGGTATTTGTCTATTTTATTTATCTTCTCAATGTACCAGCTTTTGGTTTCATCAATTTTTTTTCTATTGTTTTCTTATTCTCTGTGTTGTTTATTTCTGTTCTCATCCTAATTATGTCCCTCCTTCAACTAACTTTGGACTTTGTTCTTCTTTTTCTAGTTCCTTTAGTTGTGAGATTAGATTGTTTATTTGGGATTGTTGTTTCTTGGGGTAGGCCTGTTTTGCAATGTACTTCACTCTTAAAACTGCTTTTGTGGCCTCCCACATATTTTGAACTATTGTGTTTCTGTTTTCATTTGTCCCCATGTATTGCTTGATTTCCTCTTTGATTTGTTTATTGATCCATTGATTATTTAGAAACGTGTTTGTGGGGTTTTTTTTTTTTTTTTTGGTTTTCTTCATGTAATTTCTAGTTTCTTACCATTCTGGTCTAAATAGATGCTGGATACAATTTCAATATTTTTTAATTTATTGAAGCTTTTTTTTGGTGTCCTAATATGTGATATACTCTAGAGAACATTCCATATGCATTTAACAAAAATGTGTATCCTGCTGCTTTTGGGTAGAATGTTCTGTATATATCTGTTAAATACATCTGTTCTAATATGTTGTTCAGTATCCCTGTTTCCTCGTTTATTTTCTGTCTGGATGATCTATCTATTGATGTAAGTAGGGTGTTAAAATCCCCTAATATAATTAATTGCATTGCTGTCTATTTCTCTCTTTAGGTCTGTTAGTGTTTGCTTTATATATTTAGGTGCTTTTACATTGAGTGCATAGGTATTTATACAATTTTTATATCCTCCTGTTGGACTGATCCCTTTATCATCATGTAATGTCCTTCTTTGTCTCCTGTTACTTCCCTTTTTGTGAAGACTATTTTGTCTGATACAAGTACTGTTACTCCTGCCTTTTTCTCCCTTTCATTTGTATGAATATCTTTTTCCACCCCTTCACTTTCAGTCTGTGTATGTCTTTAGGTCTGAAATGAGTCTTCTGTAGGCAGCATATAAATGAGTCTTGTCTCTTTATCCATTCTGCTACCCTGTGTCTTTTGATTGGTACATTTAGTCCATTTACATTTAAGGTACTTATTCATAGGTATGTACTTATTGGCATTTTATTAATTGTTTTCTGGTTGTTTTTGAAGTTCCTCTCTTATACTATTCTCTTGTGATTTGATGGTTTTCTTTTTTATTATTGAAGTATAGTTGATAAACAATCTTTTGTTGCTTTCAAGTATACAACATAGTGGTTCAATAGTTACACACATGATTAAATCCTCACTCCCACTAGTGCAGTTACTATCTGTCAACATACAAAGATTTTGCAGAACCATTGGCTATATTCTCCATGCTGCACTACCATCCCCATGACCAACTTATATTATGACTGAGACTTTTGTGCCCCTTTATCCCCCTCCCCCATGGTAACCACCAGTCACTTCTCAGTGTCTATGAGTCTAAAATTGTTTTGATAGAACAGAAAAATTTAAATTTAATGAAGTTCAGCTTGACAATTCTTTCTTTCATGGGTCATGCCTTTGATGGTATCTAAAAAGTCATAAGGAGACTTCCAGTTTTGGTTCTTCATGTAAGGAACTTTGAAGTCACCATTCCATCCTAACAATAAGTAAAAAGCTGAACAGCCTGAAAGACCAATAACACTTCTTAGATCCATAAGAGAGGGGAGGACAAAGGATAAACCACTACCCACAAGATTGGAGAAACAGATAGGTGAATACAGGGAGTCACAGCTAACCAGGGTAGAAATTCATGAGTGAAAACCAACATGGGACCACTGCCAGAATTGAAAAAGCCTGAATTGTAATTGAAAATTTTCTGGAAGCTCAGTACAGACAAGTCTGAGTTGAAAACTCCAGGGGTACACAGTTATAGAGACCCCCACAATTTTGTGAGATTTTTTCTCCAGGAGCTAACCAGATTCTCACAGTAAATATCAGAGAAGAATCCCCTCATGCTTCCAGGGAGGGGAGAACCATTTTTAAATATGCCACAGAACTCTGTTCTTAAGAAGGCATGCCTTCAGGGAAAACTAGTTAACCAGAGCTTAACCTGCTGCAATATTATGAAAGCCTAACTGACGTGGGGGAAGGGAAATAACTAACTCCAGTCAGCAATAGCCTTCCATATGGGAGAAAGGAAATACCTTTTGAATCACGTGGTTGTTGTGGTTGTTAAGTTTTAGGAGTTCTCTATACATACTGGATATTAATCCCTTATCAGATATATGGTTTGCAAATATTGTCTCCTATCCCATGAGTTGCCTTTTTACTGTCTTTCATGTACAAAATTTAAAAATTTTCTTGAAGTCCAATTTGCCTAATTTTTTCTTTTGTTGCCTGTGCTTTTATTATCATATCCAAGAAGTCATGTCAAATCCAATGTTCTGAAGCTTTTGCCCTATGTTTTCTTCTAAGAACTTTTTTTATTAACATGTCTGTTATACACTCTTATGAAGGTTTCACATGAGCAACATTGTGGTTACTATAGTCCCCCCTATTATCAAGTCCCCCCCACACCCCACTGCAGTCACTGTCCATCAGCATAGTAAAATGCTATATAGTCACAACTTGTCTTTTCCATGCTGTACTGCCTTCCCCGTGACCCGCCTACATTATGTGTGTTACTCATAATGCCCCTTAATCCCCTTCTCCTTCCCTCTCCACCCATCCTCCCCAAACCCTTCCCTTTAGTAACTGCTAGTCCTTCTTGGAGTCTGTGAATCTGCTGCTGTTTTGTTCCTTCAGTTTTGCTTAGTTGTTATACTCTACAAATGAGTGAAATCATTTGGTACTTGCCTTTCTCTGCCTGTCTTATTTTCACTGAACATAATACCCTCTAGCTCCATCCATGTTGTTGCAAATGGATGGATTTATTTTCTTCTTATGGCTGAATAATGTTCCATTGTGTATATGTACCACCTCTTCTTTATCCATTCATCTACTGATGGACACTTAGGTTGTTTCCATATCTTGGCTATTGTAAATAGTGCTGTGATAAACATAGGGGTGCATATGTCTTTTTGAATCAGGGATCTTGTTTTCTTTGAGTAAGTTCCTAGGAGTGGAATTCCTGGGTCAAATGGTATTTCTATTTTTAGTTTTTTGAGGAACCTCCATATTGCTTTCCACAAAGGTCGAACTAGCTTACATTCCCACCAGCAGTGTAGGAGGGTTCCCCTTTCTCTGCATCCTCGCCAGCATTTGTTGTTCCTTGTCTTTTGGATGTTGGTCATCCTAATTGGTGTGAGGTGGTATCTCACTGTGCTTTTAATTTGCATTTCTCTGATGATTAGCGATGTGGAGCATCTTTTCATGTGCCTAGTGGCCATCTGAATTTCTTCTTTGGAGAAGTGTCTGTTCAGATCCTCTGCCCATTTTTTTTTTTTGCTATTATTAATATACAATTACAAGAGCAACGTTATGGTTACTAGACTCCCCCTATTATCAAGTCCCCACCACATACCCCATTGCAGTCACTGTCCATCAGCGTAGTAGGATGTTATAGAATCACTACTTGTGTTCTCTGTGTTATACTGTCTTCCCCGTATCCCCCCACCCCACCCCCATCACCACTACATTATGTATGCTGATTGTAATAGCCCTTTTTCTCCCTTATCCCTCCCTTCCCACCCCTCTTCCCCAGTCCCTTTCCCTTTGGTAACTTCTCTGCCCATTTTTTAATTGGATTATTTGTTTTTTGTTTGTTGAGGTACGTGAGCTCTTTGTATATTTTGGATGTCAACCCCTTATTGGATATGTCATTTATGAATATATTCTCCCATGCTGTCCTATGTTTTCTTCTAGTAGTTTTAGTTTTATGTCTTACATTTGGGTCTGTGATCCATTTTGACTTAATTTTTGTATATGGTTTTAGGTAAAGGTCAAACTTCATTCTTTTGCATGTGGATATCCCTTTTCCCAGTACCACATGTTGAAAAACTGTCCTTCCCCCAGTGAGTGGTCTTAGCACTCTCATCAAAAATCATTTGACTATATATGCAAGAGTTTATTTCTGGTCTCCTTATTTTATTCCACTGGTCTGTATGTCTGTCTTTATGTCAGTACCGTACAATTTTGATTACTGTAGATTTGTGGTAAGCTTTGAAACTAGGAAGTGCTGAGACCTTCAGCATCGTTCACTTTCAAGACTGTTTTTGCTATTCATGGGTCCCTTGAGATTTCATATGAATTTTAGGTTTTTCTATGCCTACAAAAGATGTCATTGTTTTTTAGTAAGGACTGCAATGAATTTGTAGATCATTTTGGGTAGCAGTGCAATCTTAATAATACTAAATCTTCCAATTCATGGACATGAGATATGTTTCCATTTATTTGTTTCCTTTCATTTCTTTCAGAATGTTTTATAGTTTAATTACATAAGTTTTTCACCTCCTTGGTAAGTTAATTCCTCAATATTTTATTCTTTTTGATGTTATTATACATGGAATTATTTTTGTAATTTTCTTTTCAGATTGTTCATTGTTAGTGTATAGAACTGCAACTGATTTTTATATGTTGACTTCATATCCTGCTACTTTACTGAATTCATTTATTAGTTCTAACAATTTTTTTGGTGGAATCATTAGGGTTTTCTACATATAAGATCATACTATCTGCAAATAGAGATAATTTTGCTTCCTCCTTTCGAGTTTGAATGCCTTTTTTTCTTGCTTAATTGTTAATGCTATAACATGCAGTACTATGTTGAATAGAAGTAGTGAAAGTGGTCAACTTTGCCTTCGTCCTTATCTTAGAGGAAAACTTTGCAGTCTTTTACCATTGAGTGGAATGTATTCTATAGGTCTTCACATATGGCTTTTATTATGTTGAGGTAGTTTCCTGCCATTCTTAGTTTGTTGCATTTTTTATCATGAAAAAGTGTTGCATTTTTGTCAAATGCATTTACCTCATCAATTGAGATGATCACATGGTTTTTGTCCTTCATACTGTTAATATACTGTATTACATATGTTGAATTTCATATGTTGAATAATCCTTATGTTTTAGGGATAAATCCCACTTAGTCATGATGCACAGTAGTCCCCCATTATCCATGCAAGATATGTTTCAAGACCCCTAATGGATGCCTGAAATCACTAGTACTGAACTCTATTTATACTATGTTTTCTCCAGTACATGCATATCTATGATAAAGTTTAATTTATAAATTAGGTACAGTGAGAGATTAACAGCAATAACCAATAATAAAATAAACAATTATAACACTATACTGTAATAAAAGCTATGTGAATGTGATCTCTTTCCTTTCTCAAAATAACTTATTGAACTGTATTCACCTTCTTCTGATGATGATACTGTGAGATGATAAAATGCCTATGTGATAAGGTAAAGTGAGGTGAAAAACATAGGCATTGTGATGTAGTGTTAGGGTACTGTTGACCTTCTGATGCTATGTCAGGAGGATCATCTGCTTCTGGACTGTGGTTGACTATGGGTAACTGAAGCATGGAAAACAAGATTGCAGATAAGGGGGGGACTGCTGTATAATCCTAATATGCTCTTGAATTTATTGGCTAGTATTTTGTTGAGGATCTTTGCATCAATCTCATTAAGGATATTGGTCTCTAGTTTTCTTTTTTAGTGTCTTTGACTAGACAAAGATTTTAAATAAGCTATTTTAAATATGTTCAAAAATTATAGGAAACCATGTGCAAAGAACTAAATGAAAGTATGAGGACAAAGTCTCAGCAAATAGAAAATATCAATAAGGTCTTAAAAATTATTTAAAAGAATCATAAAATTCTGGAGTTGAATAGTACAATAACTGACAAAAGATTTAACACAGGGACTCAACAACAGATTTGAGCAGGTCAAAGAATCAGTGAATTTGAAGATAGGTCAAATGAGATTTATCTGATCTGAGAAACAGAAAGAAAAGGGAATGAAAAAAATGAATGTTGCCTCAGAGACTTGTGGGGCCCCATCGAGCATACAAAAAATATGCATAATGAGAGTATAGTAATCTCCAGAAGGAAAGGAGGAAGTGGGAAAGGCAGAAAAAAATATTCGAAAAAACATTGGTTGAAAACTCTCCAAATTTGATGAAAAACATTAATGTATACGTCCAAGAAGCTTAATACTCTCCAAGTAGGATAAACTAAAAAAGATTCCCACCTAGACACATTAGAATCAAAATGTTGAAAGACAAAGACAAGGAAAACCTTGAAAGCAGGAAGAGCAAAACATCCCGTAATGTACAAGGGCTCCTCAAAAGATTAGCAGCTAATTTTAAATCAGAAATCATAGATACTAAAAGGTCGTGGCATGACATATTCAAAGCTGAAAGAAAAATACTTAAAACCAATAATTCTATATCCATCAAAAGTAAAGGAGAAATTAAGACATTTCCAGATAAACAGCAACTGAGAGAATTTGTTGTTGGTGACCTGCCCTACAAAAAATACTAAAGGGAGTCCTTCAAACTGAAACAAAAGGACACTAGACAATCACTCAAATCAACATGAAGAAATAAAGAACACCATAAATGTAACTCCGTAGGTAAACAGAAAAAACAGTAAACTATTTTTTGTTTGTAACTCTTTTCTCATCCTATCTGATTTACAGGCAACTGCATAAAGCAGTAATTATAAAACACTGTTAATGAGCTTCTATAATGATATAATTTGTATGCCAATAATAGCACAAAGTAGGGATGGCATGAATTAATAAGAATAATGTTTTTGTATAGCACTAAAATTAAATTAATCCAAACTAGATTGTTATAAATTAAGATGTTAATTGTGATTCCTGGGGCAACCACTAAGAAAGTCATTTTAAAAGTATCTATAAGATATGACAAGGGAATTAAAATAGTACACTAGAAAATGTCTATTTAACTCAAAAGAAGGTAGTAATGGGAGGATAGAGAAAGAAAAAGGCATAGGACATACAGAAAACAAGTAGAAAATTTGCAAATATAAATCCTGCTTTATCAGTAATTACATTAAATCTAAATGGATTAAACATGCCAAAGGCAGAAATTCACAGAATAGGTAAGAAAAAATAATTCAACTCTATGCTGCCTCTAAGAAACACTCTTAGATTCAAAGACACAAATAGGTTGGAAGTAAACAGGTGGGAAAAGATATACTTTGCAATCAGAAACCAATAGAGAGCTGAAGTGGCTATATTAATATCAGGCAAAATAGATGTTAAGTCAAAAATTACTATTACAGATAAAGGACATTTTATAATGATAAAAGAGCCAATCTAAAAGAAAATATAACAATTGTAAACATGTAGTCACTGAACAACAGAAACCCAAAATATATTAAGCAAAACTGACAGAATTAAAGGATGAAAAAAACAATTCAACAATAATAGTTGGAGACTTCAATACCCTACTTTGAATAATGGATAGAGAAGTAGACAGAATGTCAGCAAAGACATAGAGGCCTTGAACAACACTATAAACCAAATAGACATAAGAGAAACCTACAACATGCTCCACTCAACAGCTGCAGAATATACTTCTTCTCAAGTGCACATGAAACATTCCCCAGAATAGATTATATGTTCAATTATAAGACAAGTCTCTATAAATTTGAAAAGATTTATATCATATGAAGTTATGTTCTCCAGCAGCAGTGGAATGGAAATTGAAATCAATAACAGAAGGAATTCTGGGAAATTCATAAATATATGGAAATTAAATAACACACTACTAAATTATCAATGGTCCAAATAAGAAATCACAATGGAACTTAGAAAATACTTTGAGATGAATGAAAACAAAAACACAACATACAAAATTTATGGGATGCAAGTCTAACAATAATCAGCAGGATTTTATAGCTATAAATACAAACATTAAAAAAGAAGAAATATTTCAAATCAATAACCCAATCTTCCATCTTAAAAAACTAGAAAAAAGAGGAACAAACTAAACACAAAAATGTAGAAGGAAGTAAATAATGATTAGAAAGCAAGGTAATGAAATAGGTAATAGAAAAATGATAAACAAAATCAACAAAACTAGTCTTTGAAAAGACCAGCAAAATTAAGAAGTCTTTAGCTAGACTAAGAAATAAGGAGAGAAGACTCAAATTACTAAAATCAAGAATGAAACAAGATATTATCAACCTTATTGCAATAAATAGGATTATAACAGAATAGTATGAACAATTGTATACCAATAAATTAGATCACATAGATGAAATGGACAACTTCCTAGAAAGACACAAACTACTAAAAATGACTCAATAATAAATAGAAAATGGAAATAGACCTATAACAAGTAGAGATTGAACTATTCATCAAAAATATTCAAACAAAGAAATATGTAGGACCAGTTGGCCTAACTAGTGAATTAGCAAATCTTAAAGATGAATTAACAATAATTCTTCACGAACTCGTCCAAAAAAATAAGAGGACAGAACACTTCTCAGCTCATTCTAAGAGGCAAGTATTACCCTGATACTAAAACCAGACAAAGACGTCTCAGGAAATTAGGACTGCACATCAATATCCCTTATAAATATAGACACAAAAATCCTCAGCAAAATACTAACAAACCGAATCACACAACATATAAATTGGTACACCATGACCAAGTAGGATTTATCTCAGAAATACAAAGGTTTGTTCAATATACAAAAATCAATGAATATAATATAACATAATAATAGAATAAAGGACAAAAACAACTTGATCATTTCATAGATGCAGAAAAACATTTAACAAAACCCAACATCCTTTCATGATAAAAAGAAAAACACTTTTAAGAAATAAAAGAGAATGTCTTCATCCTGATAAAGGGCATCTACAAAAAAGTCTACTTTAACATCATACTTAATGGTAAAAGACTGAAAGCTTTCTCCCTAGGATCAGGAACAATACATGGATGTCCACTATTGCTACTTCTCTTCAACATTGTATTGGAAGTTCTATCCAGGACAATTAAGCAAGAGAAAGAAGTAAAAGGCATCCAGATTGGAAAGGAAAAAGTAAATCTCTAGTTGCATGTCATTAGAGCTGTATATAGAAAATTCTAAGGAATTCACAAAATAACCTATTATAGGTAATAAGCCAGTGTAGCAAGGTTGGAGGAAACAAGATCTAAAAACAAAGCAAAACAGAATGAACAAAACAGCATTAGACTCATAGACACTGAGAAGTGACTAGTGGTTACCGAGGGAGGGCGTAGTGGGCAGGGGTGTAGGGAAGGAGGAGGGAGACTGTTGAACAACTGTGATGTACGTTTGATTTTAAAAATGGTGTTTCCATATACCAGCAATAAACAATACAAAAGTGAAATGAAGAAAACAATTCCATTTACAAGAACATTAAGAAGAATAAAATATTTAGGAATAAATTTGACCAAGGATCTGCAAGTATTATACACTGAAAACTACAAAATACTGTTGAAAGAAATTAAAGAGCTAAATAAGTGGAATTGTAATATTCCACTAATAGATAAATATTCATGGATTGGAAGACTCAATAGTTAAGATAGCAATACTCCCCAAATTGATCAACAGAAGGAACAAAATCCCTTTCAAAATTCCAGCTACCTTTTTTACAGATATGGATAAGTTTATCCTAAAATTAGTATGGAAGTAAAAGGGACCCAGAATAACCAAACAATCTTGAAAAAGAACAAAGTTGGGGGACTTACACTTCCCAACTTTAAAAGCTATATTAATCAAAACAGTGTGGTACTGGCATTATAGATGTATAGATCAATGGAAAAGAATGAGAGTCCAGAAGTAAACCCATATATTTATGGTCAATTGGATATTTGAGAGGGGTACAAAGACTATTATTCAATGAAGAAAGAATAGTCTTTTCAAAAAACATGTTGGACAACTGAATACTCACAAGCAAAAGAATTAGGTTGAACCACTACCTCACACATTTTAAAAATTAACTCAAAATGGATCAAAGAGCTAAATATAAGAGCTATAACTATAAAACTCTTGAAGAAAACATAGAAGAAACCTTCATAACCTTGAATTTGCAATGGATTCTTAGATTTGACACCATAAAGTACATGAAACAAAGGAAAAAAATAGATGAATGGGACTTCATCAAAATTAAAAACTTCTGTGCATCAAAGGACCCTATCAAGTACTTGAAAAGACAATTCACAGAATGAGAGAAAAATTTCACAAATCATGTATCTGATATGGTTGTAGTATCCAGAATATATGAAGAACTCTTCCAACTCAGCAACAAAAACAACCCAATTAAAACAAGCAAAGGACCTGAACAGACATTTCTCCAAAGATACATAAATAACCAAAAAATGCATGAAAAGATGCTCAATGTCACTAGTTATTAGGAAAATGCAAATCAAACCACGTGAGATACCACTTCACACCCACTAATATGGCTATAATAAAAAACATGGACAATTATAAATGTTGATGAGGATATGAACTTGGAACACTTACACGTTGCCAGTGGGTATGCAAAATGGTACAGCTGATTTAGAAAACAGTTTGACAGTTCCTCAGAGAGTTAAACAGTTATCATATGGTCCAGCAATTCCACTTCTGGGTACACACCCAAGAGAAATAAAAGGGTACATTCCCACGAAAACTTATATGTGAATGTTCATAGCAAAATTTTGTATAATAGCCAAAATGTAGAAACAATCCAGGTGTCCATTGATAAATTGATAAGCAAAATGCGGCATATCCATACAATGTAGTATTAATCAGCCACAAAAGGAATGAAATACTGATACATGTCACAACATAGATGAACCTTGGAACATGTTATGTGAAAGAAGCCAGACACAGAAGACCACATACTGACAATTCCATTTATTTGAAACCTCCAGGATATCAAATCCATAGACAGAAAATAGATCATAATTGCACAACTTTGTGAATATATTTTGAAAAGCACTGAATTGTACACTTTAAAATGGTATGTGGCATGTGAATTAAATCTTGGGAAAAAAAGAAGAGAAAAAGGAGGAGGAAAAAAATACCACTACCAAACAAATGAAATTGCTGATATTACATATTCTCATAAGGTGCCAATTATTTTCTCTATGAAGGGCTAGGGCAGGCTCCTGAGAAATTCAATATCTAATTGGGAATGATGGTGCTCCAGGACCCTATGGGACATGTTTTAATAACACTCCTTTTATAGTTACTCTTGTAATTTCTCCAGAAAAGTGAGCAGTACATTTTGCTTCCCCAAACAACTTCCTTTAAAAGCATAATGATGTTTTCTGTTTCATGTTTTATCCAAAAGTTTGATGCAAAGATTGTTCTAGAAAGAAGTTTTCCTCTTTAGCTGGGCTATAGACCTGCCAATGAGCTGACCATGTCTTTGATGTGAAGCTGAATCTCACTTATACATGTTTTTGGCCTGTGAGAGAGGATTAATGCCGTGTCAGTTAAGTGACATGCTCTGGTTTGGAATTTAAATCCCATGGAGTTGTGATTGTGGCATTTGTTTTTACACTGAAATGGGAGAGTATAAATACTTCGGTTTCTGTAATGATTTTGCCAACTAGTTTGACAATGAAAAGTTCTTCTTTCACTTGTTGTTAATGATGCTAGGCTCCCTGCCAACTCTGTTAACAATTACCCTGCACTGTCATCTTGTCAACCGAAAGAATTCTGGAATAGTAGATTCTGAACAAATGTGTAATGAATGAATGAATGATGTTTTCTTGTTTATTTTACATGGAGGGGAGAATCATAAATAAATGCTTTATACTGTGATTCAACCACTAAGAAATCAGGTCCACCATCATTTAAATGAGAAGTCAGATGCCAGGAAGCAGATGGACAATGGCATAATGGGAACATTTATGAACATGGATCATCTTTGTTGCCAACCAAGGGCATGGTACTATGAGTTCAGAAAAAAGCCAGGCAACAGGGACGGTTATGCTGTAAGAGAAGGTGGGTCTCCCTGTGCCCAATCTCTTTACTTCCTCCTCCAAGCAACTGACCTTCCTGTAACCCCAATTACTGGATGAAGTTTTCGTACTGTCATGGAATGTAATTCTTAAAGAAAACCTCAAAGATTGGGGTTTGTTGAGTCTAACACTAATTGCTCTCTGTTGCCCCTTGTGGATGCACAGAGGGAATACAGCATGTCTCCAGATAAATTGATAAAAGGAACAGCTTCGTCACGCGAGATGAAAAATCAGAGGTCAAAGAGGCTTAGCAACTGTAGCAGTCAATTAATAAAGGCAGGATCTTTGTTAAGCTTGGATGTTGCTTTGATTGTATGATTGTGGATGACAAGGCTTGGCCCACTGGAGTCCGTGTGCTATTTTGTGTTGCCCTGTTCCTAGACCATTTATTGGCCCTGTTTTTCCCCTTTCCTTGTGAGTGTATTAAAAGGTCTGGAGTCTCCAACCTAACACCACTCACACCTGCACAACAGTGCCTGCTCCTGGTAATTACCCAGGGAATTACTGGGCTAACCAAAAAGTGTAGCAGGTTCAAATTCCTTTCTTGCTACACTGTCTTCCTGCTGTCTAAATTCCTCACCTGAGTTTGGAAACTTGCATGGATTTTTGTTGTCTACTCCACAGTATGGTTTGTCCCAGACCCTGCTGCTACCTGGCTCAGATGTAACTTAACCTCACTGTCAGGCCTAGTCCACTTTTAGGCCTGCTTCCTATCAAGCCTTTTTGCCTGGGTCTTGTTTCTGCCCAAAGGTTCTAACCTTCAGGGTCACAAGATTTCCATGCTGGCTGGCATACAACTATCAGTGTAGGAAAATTTCAAGAAAGGAGGGGATTAAGTGATGGTAGACATACCCCCAACATCTTTCTTCCATCTGTCTCTGCAGGACAGCTATCCCTATACCAACTGGTGATGTCTCTACACCTAATAGTAAAAATAAAAATAATAATGTCTACAATTTATTGAATGGGCACTAGGGCTAGGCACTTGATGTACAACCCTATGAGAAAGGTGTATTGTTAGTCCCATTTTAATGTGAAGGACATGAAGCTCAGAGGATACAGTACTTGTACAAGATCACACAGCTAGGTTGTGGCAGAGCAGGCATTCAAAACTAGGGCTGTCTTTCTCCAGAGCCCATGTCCCTTTAGCCATATCACACACCTCATTTGTTTTAGAAAGTCATGGGTTTTTGGTGCTATGGACAGAAAGAGATGACATATATATATATTCAGTCTGCGTGGGGGCTGAACTAGGTAGGGGGAAAGGGATGTAATTTGACCCACAGAATAAACATCTTATTGCACAACATTGTGAATGTACTAAATGTCACTGAATTGTACAATTTAAAATTGTTAATTTTAAGTTATATGAACTTTACCTCATTAAAAAAAGATAGTGAACAAAAAGAAAATAAATAACAAAATGGAAAACTTAAGCCCTATGGTATCACTATTTCATTAAATGTAAATGTATATATATCTGTTGAAAAACAGAGATTGGCATAGGACATAAATGAACATGGATCAACTATACACTGTCTATAAAAACTCCTTTCAAATATAACCCTATAGGGAGATTAAAGTGAAAGTGTGGAAACGGATATATCATGTAAACACTAATCAAAAGAAAGCAAGAGTGGCTTTATTATATCAGGTAAAGTAAACTTCAGAGAAAATAGTACCAGAGATAAAGAGGCACACTGCATAATGATAAAGGGTTCAACCTACCAAGAAGAAATAATGATCCTAAATGTGTACATGAAAGAACAGAACTTCAAAATTCATGAAGCAAAAACTGATAGAACTGAAAGGAGAATATTGTTTAACAATATAGTTTAACAACCCCCCTCTTAGCAATTGATAGAATTAGAAATAGATAGAAATAGATAGAAAATCAACACAAATATAGAAGTGAAAAACACCATTGTGATAAGCAGAATAATAGCCCCCTGAAGATATTCATGTTTTAATTTCCAGAACCTCTGGATGTGTTGTATTGCACGACAAAGTAGTAAGCAGAATAATAGCCACCCCCACCAAGTTATTCATGTTTTAATTCTCAAAACCTGGAAATATGTTAAATTACATAGAAAAGGGGAATTAAGATTACCAATGGAATTAAGTTTTCTTATCAGTTCACCTCAAAATAAGGAGATAATTCTAGATTATCTGAACAGGTTAAATATAATCACAGTGGTCTTTAACTGTGGAAAAAGGAGGCAGAAGAATGATGCGAGGCAAAAAGAATTCAACCCACTGCTGGCTTCAGAGATGAAAGGAAAGGGTCATGAGCTAAGGAATGTGAGCAGCCCTAGAAGCAGGAAAGGGCAAGGTAATGGATTTTCCCCTGGAACCTCCAGAAAGGAATGTAGCTCTAGTGACACATTGTTTTTTAGTTCCATAAGACCCATTCCAGACTTTTGAACTACAGAACTATAGGATAATAAATCTGTGCTGTTTTATGTCACTAAGTCTGTGGTAACTTGTTATAGTAGCCACATGAAACTAATATAACCATTAACCAACTGGATCTAACACTCCACCCAATAATAGCTGACATAATTCTTTCCAAAAGCACATGGCACATTGGCCAAAGTAGACCATATCATGGGTCATAAAACAAGCATCAAAAAATTAAATGAAATCACACAGAGGTTGCACTCTGACAATAATGGAACCATACTAGATATCAATAACAGAGAGCTAACAGTAAAATCTCCAAACACTTGGCAATTAAAAAGCACACATCTGAATAACCTAATGGCTCAAATAGGAAGTCTTGAAGGATATCAGATCTACATGGAGTTGAATGAAAATGAAATACAATATATTTAAATTTGTAGGGTGCAGCTAGGACAGTGCTGAGAGGGAAATTTGTAGTGCTAAATACTTAGAAAAGAAGAAAGCATTCAAAAACAATAATTAAGCCCTCACCTCAAGAACCTAAAAAAAAGAGCAAAATAAGCCCAAAGTGAGCAAAAGGCAGGAAATAATAAAGATGAGAGTGGAAATCAATGAAATGGAACAGAGAAAAATAATAGAGAAAAATCAATGAATCAAAAAGCTAGTTATTTGAAAAGATTGATAAAATTGATAAACCTTTTGACAGGCTGACAAAGAAAAAGAGAGATAACAAAAATTATGGATATCAGAAATGAAAGAAACGATTTCACTACATTCTCTGCAAACCTTAACAGAATGAGGGATTACTATGAACAACACTTTCCCAGAAGTTTGGCAACATAAATGAAATGTATCAATTCTTCAAAATTTACAAAATACCAAAACTCATCCAATAAGAAATAGATAATATTAATAGTCCTGTAACTATTAAATAACATGAATTTGTCACTTTAAAACTCCCATAAAAGAAATCTCCAGCCCCAGAAAGAGAATACCAAGCATTTAAAGAAGAATTAACATCAACTTTATACAACACCTTGCCAGAAGATAGAAGAGGAAATGTTTCCCAACTCATTTTATGAGGCCACTATTACCCTGACACCAAGATTAGTCAAAGAGAGTATTAGAAAAGAAAACTATAGACCAGTATCTTGCATGAACTTAGACACAAAATGCAAAAGTAAATGTTAGCAATCAGGAATTCAAAACTGGTTCAATACTCAAAATGAAATCTACCATGTTAACAGTGTTAAAAAAAAGAGATAAAAGAAGACAAATTAGATAATACAAACAAACTTTATTTAATATCTCATGAAGTGGACAGTCTCAGAGAACCACAAAATGGGATGGCAGGCAAGAAACTTTTATGGGATAAGGAATAAAGAGCAACAAAGAACAAATAGGCTGGAGCTGTGTAGTCAACCTTGTTTGGAGTGAGAAGGCCCAGGGTTGGCTTGGTTTTGAGGATTAGTTGACTGGATATACTGCATTTCTGGTCAAGCAGAGCATTTTCGGGGATGTGGAAGTTATCTAAGCTTCACTTCACTGTTATGGTACCCCAGGCAGGAGTCACCCCATCTTGGGCCTAGAAAGTTATTTCAACAACAGACAAAAGGAAAAAACATACATCATCATATTGATTGATTCAGAAAAAGCATTTGACAAAAATTTTGAACTCATTCATTGTCTTAGTTCAGGCTGCTATAATAAAATACCATAAAGTGGGTAGCTTAACCAACAGAAATTTATTTCTCACAGTTCAGGAGGGTAGGAAGTACAAGATCAAGGTGCCACTGATTAGGTTCCTGGTGAGCAATGTCTTCCTGGATTGGAGATGGCTGCCTTTTTGCTGTACCTTCACATGGTGGAGAGATCTCATGTCTCTTCCTCTTTATAAGAGCATTATTCATGAGAGCCCTCCTCTCATCACTTAATCTAACTCTAATTACCTCCTAAAGACCCCATTTCCAAATATCATTACATTGGGGATTAGGGCTCAACATATGAACTTTGGAGGAACATAAATATTCAATCTGTATCTTGATAAAAACTCTACTCAACAAGGAATAGAGAGGAACTTCCTTAACTGATAAAGGTCATGTATGGAAAACCTTCAACTAACACATATTTAACAGTGAAATACTGAATGCTTTCCCCTGAGTACAAGGACAAGGCAAGGATGTCTACTCTCAGCACTCATTCATCACAGTACTAGAAGTCCCAGACTGTACAAAAAGGCCAAAAAGGAAGGAAGGGAGGGAGGAAGGGAGGAAGGGAGGGAGGGAGAAAGGAAGGAGGGAAGAGAAGGAAGGAAGGAAGGAAAAAGGAAGGGGGTGGGTAGGGAGGGAGGAAGGAAGACAAGACACACAAACTAGAAAAGAGGAAATAAAACTGTTCCTATTTGCAGATGTGATGCTATGTAAGTATAAAATCCCATGGAATTTACCAGAGAGCACTGAGAATAAGTGAATTCAACCAAGTCAAAGGTCACCAGGCACAAGATAAACACAAATAACAACTGTATTTTTATATACTAGCAATGAGCAAATGACAAACAGAAATAAAAACACAATACCATTTATAATCATCAAATAAAATGAAATAATTAGGTATAATTCTAACAAAATACATACAATATCTGTGTGCTGAAAACTATAACAACTGTATTTTTATATACTAGCAATGAGCAAATGACAAACAGAAATAAAAACACAATACCATTTATAATCATCAAATAAAACGAAATAATTAGGTATAATTCTAACAAAATACATACAATATCTGTGTGCTGAAAACTACAAATAAGTAAATAAGCACACAGTAAGATGTTCAACATCATTAGCCATTAGAGAAATGCAAATTTGAATCACAATGAGGTATTATTACACTCCTGTAAGAATGACTAAAATGAAAAGTACCGATGATAGCAAATGCCAGAAAGGATGTGGAGAAACTGGATATCTTATACATTGCTAGTGGGAATCTAAAATAATATAGAAAGTCTAGAAAACATTTGTCAATTTTTTATGCAATCAAACATATACTTACCATACAACCCAGCAATTGTATTCCTGGAGTTTATTCCAGAGAAATGAAATTTTGTGTTCACATTAAAACCTGTATGGGAATGTGTATAGAGGATTTACTCACAAATTTCTAGAAACTGGAAACAACTCAGAAGACCTTCAATTGAATGAGTGGATAAACAAATTGGGGTATATTCATGCCATATCTCAGTAAAGAACTTTTCATATATACAGTTTGAATAGATCTCAAGGACATTATCTTGAATGGAAAAAATTCCTCAGAAGGTACATGCTATATGATTTAATTTATTTAACATTCTCAAAATGACAAATTTATAAAGATGGAGAACAGATAACAGCAGTGTTCCTCAGTCTTTGTTTCATTATCAGCCCTCCTAAGATTTTTAGACTTTTTTTTTCTAATTACCTCCCAAATTAAATACTAAAGAATAAGAGTTTATCAGGTAGGGTAGAATTTTGGAAGGTCACAATCACTGAAATGTCTGGGATTCTTTTTCAGAGAGGAGGGGACAGGTTAGAAGGGATAGGGGAAGGAACCACACTTATCTGAGTGTACATTTTTATATAGTTTTGACTTCTCAAATCATGCCAGTGTTCTACATTTTCAAAGATAAAATTGAGTCAACAGGATGGGAGAAACCTAAAACTGAAAACAGGCAGAAACCAATGATCCCAACTGTATTTAAGGTGAGTAACATAACCACATTAAAAATAACTAATCCAAGTAACTTTTGAACATAGTGCTTGGTCTGTATGTCCTCCGACTAGGGATAAAAAAAAATGCATATGCATCTTCAACCCTTTTATTTCAGGAGTATGAATGCTGTAATTCTGAAATGAGTTTTGTGTACTGGAGTAAATGAGTTAATGTTATTGGAAACCAGGTTTTCTGGAAGAAGGGAGATAAAATTATAAAATGGGTGAAAGCAGGACATACCTGATAGAGTGGGACTGGAACAGGAAGTATTAGTATACACTCACAATTTCTCCAAAATTAAGAAAAAACTGGAATGTGGCCTATAAAGTATTAAGTATATATGTACACAGATACATATCTACATATATATTACATACATACGTAGCTATACAGTTGACTTTTGAACAGCTCAGGTTTGAACTGCACAGATCCACTGATATGTAGATTTTTTCCATAAATATATTGGAAAATGGGGAAATTTGTGACAATTTGAAAAAATCTCTCCTTTTCTCTAGTTTACTTTATTATAAGAATACAGTATATAATACATATAGCAGACAAAACATGTGTTAATTGACTATTCATGTTCTCAGTACTGCTTTCAGTCAACAGTAGGCTGTTAGTAGTTAAGTTTTGGGGGAGTCAAAAGTTATACACGGATTTTCAACTGCATGGGGGGTTGATCCCCCTAACCCCCACATTGTTCAAGGGCCAACTGTATTCTATTCCACTAGAAAGTATTATTTATATGGAAAGAGAGTAAGATCCATACACCTACTGATTAGGAAATGGTCCCTAAAAAGTCGTTTTCAAAATAACCAGTAATTTGACTACATGCTATTACTTTTATTCTATTTTTTTTATCTCCTTTCATTTGAAACTATATATGGCTTCATAGTCCTTTTTTGTTAGAAGCAGTGTAGCTTGTTGGTTAATAGAATGAGTTTCAAATTCCTGTGTTCAAAACCCAGCTTTTCCACTTATTAGCTGTCTGGTCTCAATCTAGTTATTTAATCTCTTGAACACCCTGTAACCTTGGATACCTGAACTATAAAATGAAAATACTAAGTTACATTACTCAGAGGGATATAGGTATACACGCCTCACAGAGGATCGATCCCATGAGGAAATGACAGAGTGCCCAGCATACTGCAGATGCTCAAAATCTATCTGATATTATTGTTATCGCATGCAATTTTTGTTATTGAGTGACACAAGTCATATACTAATGATATATTGCTTCTGCCACAAGAAAATAAATAGGGCTTATTCAGGGACCCAGGTCAGACAATCACATAACTTATCTGTTCTCATGTTACATATTGATTCACATTCTGGAAAGTCGTAACTAAAATGTTACTTTTAAATTTTAACACTTGCTATGAATCTTTCCACTGGAGAGGAATTCAACAAAAGAAAATTTTTTTATCTTATACTTTCAACCAGAATAGTTTAGGTACTAATGGAACAAAAGGTTATAACTACTAGGTTATAATTGAGCAATAGGTTATAACTACTAGGCTGAACGTATCCTGCAGGTGATAAAGGATGACAGCTCTGGGGCAGTGAATGACCCAAAGTCACCAATTCTGTGTTTGTGTCCTGGAACTGCTTTTCATCATTGTTAAGACCTTGAGCAAATCACCTGAATTCTTTAAATATCAGTTTCTTCATCTGTACGATCTGGATAATATTGTCTATTTATAAGATTGTTAGGATCAAATGAGAAGGGGTGTGAACAAACGTTTATAAACAGTGAGGTACTATACAAGTATATCAGGTGGTATAATATTTGTGGCACAATCCTCAAAGACAAGGGGAAATGGTTCTAGTATACTTTAATTTGGTTTATAAACTATGATTGTGCTACTCACTGAATGCCAACAGTATCCTGTGTAGTGATTCACAAATCGATTCATAAGAGATACCGATTTAATGGATGAACTGTAGAGTGCTTTTGCCACCTACCATGGTATGTGACCTTTGTTAAATCTTTCCCTGTGCAGACTGTTGAAAATGAATTATCTTTTGGTAAGAAAATAATTGCTGTGAGAAAAAAAAATCCCACAAGCAAAATCTATTAAGATTTTTGTTGATCAGTTGGAGAGCAATTTACTTACAGACAAAAATTAGTTTAGCCAAATCAGTATACACTTTTTCTGGCTCCAGAATTATTGATACCATCCATTAGTGTCTACTCCAGAAATGGGATTGAAGTTTATATTGATGGCTTACATTTCCAATTTTTCTCTGTGTTTTTAATACACTATTTCAAAGTGCCAAGACAACTGGTTATGAAATTTTTAAATGTTCTTATCGACTTCCTTTTTTATGTCTGTGAGACTAAGCTATAGCACAGATTCATTTAAATTGCCTGTGGATATAGGTTAGCTGTCCCCTCTAAATGACCATCCCTAGTTATAATTCACTCATTTCTTTAGTAGATTAACATAGTGCCTTTGTTCTCTAGGGCATCCTTATTCTTTTGAGAAGTAATAAAAAATCAAGTATGATACATTTTCCTATGAAACTGTTTTGGTTCATTCTGCTTCACATTTTAATTCAGATGACTAATGAAGAGCATGTTTGAGCCACGAAGTCAAACTTCCCTGACTCAAGTGTTTTCATGACAACAGTTACTGTCTTATGAATTCCTAAGCACTAGTCTATACAAATAGAAAGCTTTATTTTTCATTTTCAGCTCTTCAGAAAACTCTGCCAAACCTTACAGTTGTTCTCAGATGCCGCTCCTGAGTCTATGGTTGAAATTTTAAGTTTCTCTCTTTTTCCCCAATATGATACTTGTTTTAAGAAGCACTGAGGAACATTTCAAAAATTTCTCTAAAACTTCATGAGATATTATTCCTCAACTTCTGTGTCCCAGGAGTCTGGGCCTCCATCTTGTTTAGTAATTATGGAGGAGGTGGGATAGTGGTTGGGGACTCAGTGGTATGGTTACAAATGACTCCCTTGTAAAGTAGATAGCTGAAAAATAAACATTTTCCTAGGTGAACCTGCATGTGACTTCAATTCATTCTGATTAGGTCCAAATGTGGTTTGATGAAGAAATCGGAAGCAGATAGATGTATAGTTCTTATATAATCCCTCAGGTAAGAGCGCATTTTCATAGCATCATAGATTCTTTAGGTATGGAAGGATTAAGGAGTATTAAACGTCACCTACTCAAATCTCCCGTGTGATGTCAGAATCTCCTTTACAATTGATACCTTGCCAAATCTTGTCCAGCCTCTTGCACGGACACTTGCAGTGACAGTTAACTCGTTATCTCAGGAGGCAGCCAATTCCATTTTTCTTACATTGATCCAAAATCTGTAGCTTCCATCCATTGGTTATAGTTCTACTCCATGAAGCCATTCAGAAAAAGTCTAATGCCTCTTCCATTTGACAGTCCTGCATATATTTGAAGACAGTGCTAGTGTCCCCCATGCTATGTCTTCTCAAGGCTGAATATCCCTCGTTTCTTCAAGTGTTCCTCCTATGACATGGAAGGTGCTTAATAAATATTTGTGGGATGAATAAGTGATTGCTCTTCTTTGAATATATTGTTTTGACAACATCATTTAAAAAATTAATATTTATGAAGTACTTACTATGTGTTACTTCATTTAATCTTCACAACAACCTTGTTATTATTTCTATTTTACAGTTGAGGAAACTGAAACAGAGAGGTTAAGTAACTTGCTCCAGTTTACAGAGTTCAAAGTAACAAAACTGGAATGTGAACTAGGGCAGTGTTCTGCATTCTTAAAAGTGCTGCTCAAAACAGAAATAAGGAAAACAATTTCATTCACAATTGCATCAAAAAGAATAAAATACCTAGGAATAAACCTAACCAAGGAAGTGAAAGACCTATACTCTGAAAACTACAAGACATTCTTAAGAGAAATTAAAGAGGACACTAATACATGGAAATTCATCCCATGCTCTTGGTTAGGAGGAATTAATATTGTCAAAATGGCCATCCTGCCTAAAGCAATCTACACATTCAATACAATCCCTATCAAAATACCAACAGCATACTTCAACGAACTGGAACAAATAGTTCTAAAATTCATATGGAACCATAAAAGACTCCGAATAGCCAAAGAAATCCTGAGAAGGAAGAATAAAGCAGGGGGGATCTCGCTTCCCAACTTCAAGCTCTACTACAAAGCCACAGTAATCATGACAATTTGGTACTGGCACAAGAACAGACCCATAGACCAGTGGAACAGAATAGAGAGTCCAGATATTAACCCAGGCATACATAGTCAATTAATATACGATAAAGGAGCCATGGATATACAATGGGGAAATGACAGCCTCTTCAATAGCTGTTGTTAGCAAAACTGGACAGCTGCATGTAAGAGAATAAAACTGGATTACTGTCTAACCCCATACACAAAAGTAAACTCAAAATGGATCAAAGACCTGAATATAAGTCAGGAAACCATAAAACTCTTAGAAAAAAACATAGGCAAAAATCTCTTGGACATAAACATGAGCAACTTCTTCATGAACATATCTCCCCGGGCAAGGGAAACAAAAGCAAAAATGAACAAGTGGGATTATATCAAATTAAAAAGCTTCTGTACAGCAAAGGACATCAGTAGAACAAAAAGACATCCTACAGTATGGGAGAATATATTCATAAATGACATATCCGATAAGGGGTTGACATCCAAAATATATAAAGAACTCATGCACCTCAACAAACAAAGAGCAAATAATCCAATTAAAAAATGGGTAGAGGAGCTGAACAGATACTTCTCCAAAGAAGAAATTGAGATGGCCAACAGGCACATGAAAAGATGCTCTACATCACTAGTCAGCAGAGAAATGCAAATTAAAACCACAATGAGATATCACCTCCACCAGTTAGGATGGCCAACATCCAAAAGACAAACAACAACAAATGTTGGTGAGGATGTGGAGAAAGGGGAACCCTCCTACACTGCTGGTGGGAATGTAAATTAGTTCAACCATTGTGGATGGCGTTTCCTCAGAAAACTAAAAATACAAATACTATTTGACCCAGGAATTCCACTCCTAGGAATTTACCCTAAGACTGCAGCAGCCCAGTTTGAAAAAGACATATGCACCCCTATGTTTATCACAGCACTATTTACAATAGCCAAGAAATGGAAGCAACCTACGTGTCCATCAGTAGATGAATGGATAAAGACGATGTGGTACATATACACAGTGGAATATTATTCAGCCATAAGAAGAAAACAAATCCTACCAATTGCAACAACATGGATGGAGCTAGAGGGTATTATGCTCAGTGAAATAAGCCAGGCAGAGAAAGACAAGTACCAAATGATTTCACTCATCTGTAGAGTATAAGAACAAAGCAAAAACTGAAGGAACAAAACAGCAGCAGACTCACAGAACCCAAGAAGGACTAACAATTACCAAAGGGAAAGGGACTGAGGATGATGGGTGGGAAGGGAGGAATGGGGGGAAAAAGGGGCATTACAATTAGCCCACATAATATGTGGGGGTGCACGGGGAAGGCAGTACAACATAGAGAAGACAAGTAATGATTCTATAGTATGTTACTACGCTGATGGACGGTGACTGTAATGGGGTATGTGGTGGGGACTTGGTAATAGCGGGAGTCTAGTAACCATAATGTTGCTCATGTAATTGTACATTAAATGATAACAAAAAAAAAGCAAAGTAAGTAGAGAAAACTAAAGACCAATAGCCCTTATAAAAACAGAAACGAAAATCCTCAACAAAATACTGGCAAACTGAATCCAGCAACATATAAAAAGGATTATATACCATGACCAAGCTGGATTCATCTTAGGATTGTACGGTTGTTTTAACACCCAAAAATCAATTAATGAAATACACCATATCAATAGAATAAAGGACATTCACACGATTATCTCAATAGATGCAGAAAACGTATTTGACAAAATTCGCCCTCCCTTGATGATAAAAACACTCAACCAATTAAGAATTAAATGAAACTTTCTCAACCGGATGAATGACATCTGTGAAAAAACCACAAATAACATCACACTTAATGGTGAAAGATTGGAAGCTTTTCCTCTAAGATAAGGAATGAAACATGGATGTCTGCTCTCATCACCTCTATTCAACATTTTTTGAAACTGAAATATATTTGACATATAATATTGTGTAAACTTAGGTGTACAACATGTTGGTTTGATCCATTTATATAGTGTAATATGGTTGACATTGCAGCAACAGTTAGCACCTCTATCACATCACATAATTATCAGTTCTTGTTTCTGGTGGGAATAATTACGATCTAGTCTCTTAGCAAGTTTGGTGATTATAACACAATATTGTTGTCTATATTCACTATATTGTGTATGAGATCTCTAGGACTTACTTATCCACTGGTTGCAAGTTTGTACCCTCCAACTACATCTCTTCTATTCAATATTGTACTGGCGGTTCTAACCAGGGTTTTGGCAAGAAAAATAAAAGGCATCCAGAGTGGAAATGAAGAAGTAACTAAAACTATCTCTATTTGCAGAGAACATGATCTTGTATTGATCAAATCCTAAGAATTACACTAAAAAACTACTAGAACTAATAAATGAATTCAGCAAGGTTGTGGACACAGGAGCAATTTTCAAAAATCACTTGTATTTCTACACACTAGCAATCACCAAATCAAAAATGAAATTGAGAAAATTATTCCATTTACAATAGCATGAAGAAGAATAAACTACTTAAGAGTAAATTTACAAAACTGCTAACATGTACAGTGAAAACTACAAAATATTGAGTGAAAGTAAAGAGCTAAAGAATTAAAAATCATCCCATGTCCACAGATCAGAAGACTTAATATTGTTAAGATGGTGGTACTCCCCAATTTGATCTACAAATTCAACACAGTCCTTTAACAAAATCCCACCTAGCTTTGTTTCAGAATTTTACAAGCTGATCCTAAAACTCATGTGTAAATTCAGAGGATCCAGAATAGTCAAACCAACCTTGAAAAGGAGGAACAAAGTTGGAAGATTCACATTTACTAATTTTGAAACTTACTACAAAGCTGTAATAATCAAGACAGTGCAGTACTGGCATAAGGATGAAAATACTGATCAATGGAAGAGCATTGAGAGCATTGAGAGCAACTCTCATAACTCTCATATTCATGGCCAATTGAGTTGCAACAGGGTGCCAACAATTCAATGGGGGAACCAATGGTATTTTCAACAAATGGTGCTGGGATAACTGTATAGCTACATGCAAAAGGATAAATTTGGACCCCTACTTCCCCCCATAAACAAAAAAACAAAAATTGATCAGACTTAAATGTAAGAGCTAAAATATCCTCTCAACAAAAGTGTTGAGCATGGAATACATAGATTTTATTATATAAAAACATAACGTTCCTAGACTTATAGGAATTAGCTTCCAGCTCTCCAAAAATATACATCCACTTTGTATCTTCAAGCTACTTTTGGTGGATTAGCTGTTTGCCAATTAGGTCCTTTATATATATAAATTCATCATATAGGCATATCCGTGTCTAAAATATCCATAATTTTTAAACATCATGAAGTGTATTGGATGTCATCATGAGTTAGCCTTCTTTTTCTCAGAGAAAATGGTTTTAAAGCACAGAGGTAAGTTGAAGTTGTGAAATCAAAACTGAATTCCAAATAAGTGAGTGTTTTTGTAAGATACTGAGAAAGCCCTGTTTAATTTGACTGCTCTTTTCTGGTGAGTTCTAAACCATCTGATTTCTAAAACTCACAGTGGCGTTGCCTGCTGAATATGCAGATAGATGAGCAAAGTGAGACAAGATATCAATGATCTTTTGTTTTATGTTTTCTTCAGTTTCATTATGATCTTCATAGAAATCAAGCAGGTGATCTGAAATTCTGTTTTTCGACGTACCTAAAACTTAAGTGGAACATTTGTCAGTCGCCATGATTTCACACATCACTTGATATGCTGTAGAAAGCATGATCCTTGGTAAGATGTGACAGAATCAGCTCCATGTTATCAGGGGCCAATATATTTCATTCCAAAATTCTCCTTTTTTTCACCCATAGGACATTTTAGCTGCAACCTCTGAATCAGGAAATGCAACTTTATTCAAAGAGCAACAAGAGAATGATACAATAATGCATGTTCTGTTCCTGTGGTAGGCCAAGTTAAATCAGTGACCACCAGTTTTGACTGAACCTTAGAATCTTTTTGGGAGACCAGAAGCTTTTGATTGTCTTATAAGCACTTATCTGTCTCATCCCGGACATGTGAGATTCAGTCTCCATATGTGCTCTCACATCCCTGTCTCTGCCATGCCCACTCCCAAATTCTTTTCAGTTTATTGTGCAGTATGCTCTGCTTTGGTTGTTTCCTTACCTAATCCAGTTGTCGGTATTCTAACGTGTTATCAAAAATAACATGGCCATTTAGCCTTTTTTTTTTTTTTTTTGGTGATTTCTTGGTCAAGTTGGGGCTGGTATTGTAATCGTGCTCATTTTCTTTATCTGAACATTTAGTATACATGGTCACAATATTCACAAAATCACAACTGTTAATCCCAGCAAAGTCAAAGACAGAATGTTACAACTCATGATTGCAATGACCTTAATTTGCTTTCAGCCCCTATATTTGGAGCCACAGTATGGGTTTGGTGCCTTTCCCCCAAACATGAGCAACCATTGCTGAAGATGGATTTTTCACAATCCGGGGAGGAGTTTTGTGGGATGCAGGATGTTCAGTGCTAACACTGGGACAGCACCAAGGAAATCAAGATAATGGGTCATACTATTACGCCTTTGGTAGCTTTCCAGAATGCTGAAAGGTTGTTTTGACAGTTTTGTCCAGCTTTATAGTTGCTTTGAAGGGAGAAGATTTGTTACCTTCCTTAATTCACCAAGCCAGCAGTAAATCTCCCATAGGTATTTTACATATTATTTTTAGTGTGTCTCTCTCTTACTAAAATGTAAACTCCATGACAATAGGGATTTTTGTTTGTTTTCTTCATTGCTCTATCCCCTGTGCTTGCCATATTGTAGGCACTCAATAAATACTTTTTGATGAATAAATGACACTTGCAGGAGTGTGGAGACTAGACTGGAGGCAGGAAAAATTGAATCAAATAGGCAAATCAGTAAGTGAGCAGAGTGGTCCAGATCAGAGGTGGTAGAGATGGAGGTAAGGAAAAGTGGACTAATTTTAGAGATAATTAAGAGGCAAAGTTGCTGTGATTAATGATAGAGTGGAGATCAGTGGGGGAGTGAAATAGAGAGTGATATCAAGGATGACTCCTTGATCTCTGGCTTGCAGAGCTGGGTGGATAGAAGTAACATTCAGTGAGTTAGCATAGTAGACCAGTACCAGGTAAACAGGGAGAAGATCATGAGCTCTGTTTCAGACATACTGAGTTTGTGATGTCTATGAGATGACTAAGCAATTTCAAATAGGCAGTTGTATATATGGTTCTAGAATTCAGAGGAGAGATGTTAGCTAGAGGCAAGGGTTTAAAGATGGGGGCATGAGAGGTGACACAGAGGCTTCCTCCTAAAACCACATATAATATGAAAATATAACTAATACAACTACTTTTGAAAGAGCAACAGGAAAGAGGACTGCAACAAACTGCATACACCTGGAGACAAGAGCAGCCCTCACGGAAAAGGGTAACGTACTAACCGTGGTCCTGCGGGATCCAAGCCCTTCCCCTACCCCAGCTCACCAGCAGGAGAAAGAGGAACGGAGCAGGAAGGGAGTGGAGATCTGGGACTGCTGAATACCTAACTCTGGAGATCTGCTCTGGGAGCACAAACCTACATTTCATGGTGCTTGTATGATACTCTCATAATTAGGGGGTTAGAAAGCTAAGACAGGCAGAATTCCTGGAGAGACTAAGATTCCATCTGCTTGTGGAAAGCAGGGATCCATATCCAGCTGCTCTGGGACAAAAGAAAGGCAGGCAGTCTGAGAGACTTCCTAACAAAGAAGCCCTTAGCAAGAGGGCTACTAAAGGGGCAAGGATTGCACAGAGCTTACTGCTCAGGAGAAAGGACACGTAGACAAAATTGTCTGGGTGCACTCTGCCCAGCAGATTGGGAGCTTTCACGATCTTCAGGTGCTCCAGTTCCGTGGCTGCCTACATAGCTCCAAGAACCCCTTCTGTGACAGGCAGACTAGTGAGCCTTTCTCCTGGCCAGCCCCACCAGGCTTGCAAACCGGGAAACCCTACCCTGGAGTTAGGCCAGCCAGAGGGAAGATCTTTCTACAGCAACTAAAAATGCAAAGCACAGAGGGTTATACCTGTGTGCTTGGCCCACTGGTTTAGGCAGTGGAGACAGGCATAGCAGCCAGGAACCAGGAAATAGCTCTTTCCTCCCCTGAGGCGCCAATACCACTCCCCTACCATCCCCAGCATTGCTTCAGGGGCTGAGCAGCTCCAGAGAGTAGAGCTTCTGGGCACTAGAGGGTGCATACACAAATATGAAATGCCAAAGGAACCTGGTCCAGAGTAAAATTATTAATACAACTCCTGAGAAAGATTTAAATGATATGGACCTCATGACTCTCCCTGAAAGGGAGTTCAAAATAAAAATCATTAACATGCTCATGGAGGTACGGAAAGATATTCAAGAACTCAGGAATGAATTCCGGTCAGAGATCCAATCATTGAAGAACACAATGGACGGTATTAAAAACAGATTGGATATGGTGGAGGAGACGATAAATGAAATAGAAACTAGAGAAGAGGAATACAAAGAAGCTGAGGCACAGAGAGAAAAAAGGATCTCTAAGAATGAAAGAATATTGAGAGAACTGTGTGACCAATTCAAACAGAACAATATTCACATTATAGGGGTATCAGAAGAAGAAGAGAGAGAAAAAGGGATAGAAAATGTCTTTGAGGAGGTGATTGCTGAAAACTTCCCCAATCTGGGGAAGGAGATAGTCCTTCAGGCCACGGAGGTGCACAGATCTCCCACCACAAGGGACCCAAGGAAGACAACATTAAGACATATAGTAATTAAAATGGCAAAGATCAAGGATAAGGACAGACTATTAAAAGCAGCCAGAGAGAGAAATAGGATCACATACAAAAGAAAACCCATCAGGCTATCATCAGACTTCTCAGCAGAAACCTTACAGGCCAGAAGGGAGTGGCATGAAGTATTTAATGCAATGAAGCAGAAGGGCCTTGAACCAAGATTACTTTATCCGGCAAGATTATCATTTAAATTTGAAGGAGGGATTAAACAATTCCCAGATAAGCAAAAGCTGAGAGAATTTACCTCCCACAAACCATCTCTACAGTGTATTTTGGAGGGACTGCTATAGATGGAAATGTTCCTACGGTTTAATAGCTGTCACCAGAGGTAATGAAACCACAGTAAAGAAAATAGAA
The DNA here is from genome assembly GCA_032199065.1 of Smutsia gigantea. Classification (NCBI taxonomy): domain Eukaryota; kingdom Metazoa; phylum Chordata; class Mammalia; order Pholidota; family Manidae; genus Smutsia; species Smutsia gigantea. The sequence continues at coordinate 5,975 of JAVSCE010000309.1, read as the reverse complement.
CAGCTAATTACTAAGAAAATGCAAAATTAAATTAACTATCCCCAAAGTCAATCAAGGGATAGACAAACAGTACAGAATATGATACCTAATATATAAAGAATGGAATAGAAAGAAAAAGGAGGAAACAAACAAACAAACAAAGAACCTTTAGATTGTGTTTGTAATAGCATATTAAGTTAGTTGTTAGACTTTTAGATAGTAGGGAAGTTAACCTTGAACCTTTGGTAACCACGAATCTGAAGTCTCCAATGCCAATAAGTACACACCTATCCATAATTACCCTAAATGTAAATAGACTGAATGCACCAATCAAAAGACATAGAGTCACTGAATCGATAAAAAAGCAAGACCCATGTATATGCTCTCTACAAGAGACTCACTTTAAGCCCAAAGACATACATAGACTAAAAGTGAAGGGATGGAAAAGACATTTCATGCAACTAATAGGGAGAAAAAAGCAGGAGTTGTAGTACTTATATCAGACAAAATAGACTTCAAAACAAAGAAAGTCACAAGAGACAAAGAAGGACATTACATAATGATAAAAGGGTCAATCCAACAAGAAGATATAACCATTATAAATATCTATGCACCCAACACAGGAGCTCCTACATATGGGAAACAAATACTAACAGAATTAAAGGGGGAAATAGAATGCAATGCATTCATTCTAGGAGACTTCAACACACCACTCACCCTGAAGGACAGATCAACCAGACAGAAAACAAGTAAGGAGACAGAGGCACAGAACAACACATTAGAACAGATGGACCTAACAGACATCTACAGAACTCTACACCCAAAAGCAGCAGAATACACATTCTTCTCAAGTGCACATGGAACATTTTCAAGAATACATCATATACCAGGCCACAAAAAGAGCCTTGGTAAATTCAAAATGATTGAAATTGTACCAACCAGCTTCTCAGACCACAAACGAATGAAACTAGAAATGAATTACGCAAAGAAAATGAAAAATCCCACAAACACATGGAGGATTAATAACATGCTCCTAAATAATCAATGGATGAATGGCCAAATAAAAACAGAGATCAAGCAATATATGGAGACAAATGACAACAATAATTCAACACCGCAAAAATCTGTGGGATGCAGCGAAGGAAGCAATATATGGAGACAAATGACAACAATAATTCAACACCGCAAAAATCTGTGGGATGCAGCGAAGGCTGTGCTAAGAGGAAAGTATATTGCAATACAGGCCTACCTCAGGAAAGAAGAACATTCCCATATGAACAGTCTAAACTCACAATTAACGAAACTAGAAAAAGAAGAACAAATGAGACCCAAAGTCAGTAGAAGGAGGGACATAATAAAGATTAGAGCAGAAATAAATAAAACTGAGAAGAATAAAACAATAGAAAGGATCAAGGAAAGCAAGAGATGTTAGCTAGAGAGATAAATGAATATGTTATCAATCCCAGTGGGTAGTAAATAAAGCAATGGGTGTGGATGATTACCAACTACAAAAGAGGACTGAGCCTAAAATCAAACTACAGTTGTGCTCTGCAGGCAATCAAGTTTTCACCTGGATTAATGAGATTACTTAATTGTCAACAGGAGCCTAAATTAGGATTTCAAATAATAAATGTTCAAAAGATTTTGAAATGCAACAATTAGAAGAGATTTCCAGGTTTCCTCCTACTTTCTTTTAGAGATGAGACATGTTTCATAGCAGTTTGGTGTCTACCTTGCTTTAAAAAAATTAGTTAAGGGTGACTGGAGGACAATTCTGATTTTTTTAAGTATTTATCAAGTCCTCCTATATGTTCAGCACTGTGCTACCTTCTATGGAGAAGATAAGAGATATCCACAGTGCTTACTCTTGAGGAACTTTTTAACTATTGGGAGGAAAAATTATATATTAAAATATTGGAAGAGACCTTAAAAACCATCCAGTCTGATTTTGTCATGTTTTTCATAACAAAGGTGTGTTGCAGGAAGATGAAGTGACTTTTCAAGTTCAAAATGAAGTTATAGAGAGCTGGTTAGAAAACAGGGCTCCTAAAAAATGGGCAGAGGACCTTCATCAACATTTTTCCAAAGAAAATATACAGATGGCCAACAGGCACATGAAAAGATCCTCCACATCACTAATTATCAGGTAAATGCAAATCAAAACCACAACAAGATATCACCTCACACCAGTCAGAATGGCTACTACCCAAAAGACAAGAAATGACAAATGTTAGCAAGGATGTGGAGAAATGGGAACCCTCCTACATTGTTGGTGTGAATGTCAATTGGTGCAGCCACTATGGAAGGCAGTATAGAGGGTCCTCAAAAAACTAAAAATAGAAATATCATATGACCCAGTAATTCCACTTCTAGGAATTTACCAGAAGAAAACAAAGTCCCTGATTTGAAAAGATATACACACTCCTATGTTTACTGCCGCAGTATTTACAATAGCCAAGATATGGAAGGAACCAAAGTGTCCATCAATAGATGAACAGATAAAGAAGAGGTGGTACATATCTACAGTGGAATATTATTCAACCATAAAAAAGAAAGAAATCCTGCCATTTGCAAAAACATGGGTGGACTTAGATGGTATTATAATCGGTGAAATAAGCCAGGCAGAGAAAGACAAATACCATTATGATTTCACTTACTTGTGGAATCTAAAAACAAAACAAAACAAAATTAACAAAACAGCAGTAGACTCATAGACACTGAGAGGTGACTGGTGATTGCCACAGGGCAGGGTTTGGAGTGGGTGGGTGGGGAGGGTAAGGGGGATAAAGAGGCACAAAAATCTCAATCATAATATGAATCAGTAACGGGGATGAAAGTATAGCATAGAGAATATTGTCAATAGATCTATAACATCTTTCTATGTTGACAGATAGTAACTACAGTAGTTGAAGCAAGCATTTTTTTAAATGTGGATACCTGTCGAATCACTATGTTGTATACTTTTAACCAATATAATATTGTTTATCAACTATACTCTAAAAAAAATGAAACCAGGGCTCCTGAGTTCTAGCCTAACCAAGTACACTACCCCTTTTCACTAAATTATTCCTTCATTCAACAAATATTAACTGAGTGCCTACTATGTAAGGGTACTGTTCCAGGCACTTGTGATAAATCATGCTACTTTTCAAGGTGCATTTGCCTCTGGAGATTAATAGGATTCATGATACCCTGGGCATTCAATAAACAGAGTTGACTGACAACTGGGTGTGGCTAACAACTATATCATCAACGTTCAATTTATAATCATTTCTCCTCTTAGTGCCTGAGGGAAGAGGAAATAAGTGGTAGATTAACATATGAAGCAATTAGAGAACAATACACGGTATACAGTATATAATTAAGTGCCTAATTGCATTGCATGACTGTAGGTGCAACAGACAGGTACAGAAGCTGAGGCCCAGAGTACAAGGCAGCAATTTTAGATTGGAAAATGTCTTCCAACAGTAGTAACCTTGGCCCCCTGACATGTTCCTTTGAGAAAATTCACCAGATATTAATTGGGCAGGCACTGTGCTAGGTGCCTGCAGTATAAAAAATAAGACATGGTTTCTTCTCTCAAAGAGCTCACTGTCTAGTGAGAGATAGAGAAGTACATATAATTACAGTATAATGTAGTAAATGAGGAGACAAAAATCTGGCCAGGATGGTTGGAAGCGGAGGAAGGGAGCTTTGCCCAATCAAAGGATAAGTAAAGCTTCTAGGAAGCTGAGGACTGACACTTGAATTGAATCTTGAAGGTCACTAGGTCCTAGCTAGTCCGAAAGAAGTTGTAACAGGAGTTTTAGGAAGCAAGAACAGCATGAATAAAGAAACAAAGGCCTTCTGTCTCTCCATTCTACTTATCAGAAAAACTGGAGACAATAAATACTTTTAAGTATAATAACATAAAACCAACTCCATATTACTGCCTGTAAAGCTAGCTCTTATAGCTAATATTTATTGAGCTCTCTGGACCAGGAACTATGCTAAGTGCTTTATGTAGATTATCTCATGCAATACCCAAAGATATCCTTGAGAAAGGTACTTCCAACATCCTCAGTGTACAGATGAGGAAATTCAGGCACTGAGAAGTTAACGTGAAACTGGGATTTGTGTCGAGCCCATTTTGTTTTTGCTTCCCAGCATAATACTAAGTCCACCCATGTTGTTTTAAATGGCAGGATTTCTTTCTTTTTTATGGCTGAATAGATTAATCTCTTTGGTATAGATTATATCTCATTGTGAATACAAATCTTATCCATATACAATGCCTCTAGTTTTTAAACTTATTATAATATTTGAGATTAGTGTAGATCTGTCTGATCATGTTATTTAACCAACGGTCAAAATAAGGCCAAAAAGAACGAAATGCTTGAGATTGCCCAGGACCCAGTGGCAAAGAAAGTATACTCACTAAAATATACATTGAAGAATGATATTGATCAGAACAAAGTCTCTCAAGCACTCGGATGTAACTGATGAAATGCCGAAGTGCTAAGATTTTTTTCTTGTTTCCAGCTTGATTGCTGTAGGTCAGTGGTTCTCAAACTTTTGTGTATAATACAATTTTACCTGGGGAACTTGTTAAAAATACAGTTGCTGGACCCCATTTCTTAATAGATTATATATGGACATCTCTGCTCGAATCATTTTGGTAGGGCTTGAGCTGTGGTATTATTAACAAATTCCTGAGATGATTCACTCCATTCCAAATTTACATCTCCCATTCTTCATTGTATTGTCTTCCCTATTCTCCATTTCTGCTCTCTTTTCCATTCCCCGTGGCCTTTCCTCATTAAATATTTATTGAGTGCCTACTATAGGCCAGGCACAGAGCTCCATGGGCTGGGGATACAGCAGTGAACATGACGAAACAAAAAGCCCGTGCCCGGATGGAGACACATAATAAACACATAAACAAAAAGGAGGCAGTGCAGCAGAGTGATTAAGAGCTTGGCTTCTGGATTCAAAACAAATGTAGGCTTGACACATGGTTCTTCCTCTTCCTAACTGTGTGAACTTGGGCTAGTTACTTAATTGCTCAACAGTCTCTTCCTCCACACAATGGGACCCACATAATTCCTTGCCTCCCAGAGCTATTGTAAGGATTGAATAAAATAATGCATATAAAGTACTTAGCATGGTACATTGTCCGAAGTCAGTTAACTCTTAGTATTTTGTAAGTATCAGCACTACAAAATTTAATTACTTCTCCAATATTGCCATCAATGTGTTATATTAATTTCAGGTTCTGCATTTATTCAACATTCAACAAACAACATTTTAGAGATGTCCACGTATCTCTAAAGCATTTCCCTCTGCCACAGTTGCCAGTTTCCTGGGCAGTTTCTGTATCATACCCAGCTTCAAACTGCTAAACAAGGGAAAAACATCAATAATAAAGTCCACCAAGGCTCCCAGATGCTCAGTTACATACCTGAGTAGCTCCATAGGCTGGACAGAGTTAAGAATGTTTTTTTTTTCAAGTATCACTGTCTGTATTTTATTTATTTATTTTAATGTTTATTTTGATATCATTAATCTACAATTAAATGAGTAATATTATGGTGCTTACACTACCCCCTTCATCAGGTCCCCCCCCAACCCCATTACAGTCACTGTCTATCAGCGTAATGAGATGCCATAGAGTCACTACTTGACCTCTCTGGGTTGTACAGCCCTCCCCGTGCCCCCCTAACATTACATCTGCTAATCGTAATGTCCCTTTTTCCCCCTTGCCAGAGTTAAGAATGTTATAAAAACTCACCAATACATGAAGTGGAAGTTAAAAAATAAACAACAAAAACTAAATAGAAAAACAGAGACCAAATGCTGAGAGCCGACATTAGCAGGTAGTTCAATTAGATGATAGGGTAGTTAAGGGATACATTAAAAAAATGACTGTCCTTTGTATTTCTTGGGGCAAGAACTCATTGTCTGTCCTTGTGCCCCATAACAACTTTGTAAGTAATATTAATCTCTTTTGACTAATG